>WOXC01002778.1:0-40011 GCA_011680675.1 Gymnobelideus leadbeateri
GCTAGTCCACCTTCCCTAGTGTTTCTTTTCATTAATTCCCTTGATATTCTAGACCGTTTGTTTTCCAAATAAATTTTGTTATTATTTTGTCTAACTCTACAAAGTAGTTTTTTGGTAAATTGATTGGAATGTCACTAAATATATAATTTAGTTTGGGTAAAATTGTCATTTTATTATATTAGCTCGACCCAGCCACGAGCAATTGATATTTTTCCAACTATTTAGATCTGCTTTTATTTGTGTGAGAAGTGTTTTGTAGTTGTGATCATATAGATTCTGGTTTTGTTTTGGCAAGTAGATTCCCAAATATTTTATAATGTCTACAGTGACTTTAAATGGGATTTCTCTTTCTATCTCTTGCTGTTGAGTTTTATTAGAGATGTACAGGAATGCTGAGGATTTATGTGGGTTTATTTCATATCCTGCAACTTTGCCAAATTTATTTATTGTCTCAAGTAATTTTTTACTTGATTCTCTAGGATTCTCTAAGTATATCATCCCAATATCATCTGCAAAGAGTGACAGCTTGGTCACTTCTTTGCCAATTTGATTCCTTTGATTTCTTTCTTCTCTAATTGCTACTGCTAACATTTCAAGTACCAGATTGAATAAGAGGGGTGATAGTGGACACCCACCTTGTTTCCACTCCTGATCTTTTGGAAAGGCTTCTAGTTTATCCCCATTGCATATAATACTTGCTGATGGTTTAGATAGATGCTACCAACTATTTTAAGGAAGGCTCCATTCCTATACTTTCTAGTGTTTTTAATAGGAATGGATGTTGTACTTTGTCAAAAGCCTTTACTGCATCTATTGAGATGATCATGTGGTTTTTGCTAGTTTTGTTGTTGATATGCTCAATTATATTGATGGTTTTCCTAATATTAAACCATCCTTGCATTCCTGGAATGAATCCTACCTGATCAGGTGTATTATTTTTGTGATAAGTTGTTGGAGTCTTTTGGCTAATATTTTATTTAGAATTTTTGCGTCTAAATTCATGAGGGAGATTGGTCTATAATTTTCTTTCTCTGTTTTATCTCTTCCTGATTTAGGAATCAGTACCATATTTGTGTCAAAGAAAGAGTTTGGTAGGACTCCTTCTTCACTAATTTTCCCAAATAGTTTGTAGAGTATTGGAATCAATTGTTCTTTAAATGTTTGATAAAATTCACTAGTGAACCCATCTGGCCCTGGAGATTTTTTCCTAGGGAGTTCATTGATGGCTTGTTTGATTTCTTTTTTCTGAGATGGGGTTATTTAGGTAATTCACTTCCTCTTCAGTTAATCTGGGCAACTTGTGATTTTGTAAATATTCATCCATTTCACTAAGATTGTCATATTTATGTGCATACAATTGGAAAAAATAATTCCTCATTATTTTTTTGATTTCCTCTTCATTGGAGGTAGATTCACCCTTTTTATTTTTGATACTCATAATTTGGTTTTCTTCTTTCTTTTTTTATCATATTGACTAAGGGTCTATCAATTTTGTTGATTTTTTCATAAAACCAGCTCTTGGTTTTATTTATTAATTCAATGGTTTTCTTAATTTCAATTTAATTAATCTCACCTTTAGTTTTCAGTATTTCTAATTTAGTACTAAATTGGGGATTTTCAATTTGTTCTTTTTCTAGCTTTTTCAATTGCATGTCCAATTCACTGACCTCCCTTCTCTCTGCTTTAATTAAGTATGCACTCAGGGATATAAAACTTCCCCTGAGAACTGCCTTTAGTGCATCCCACAAATTTTGGTATGTTGTTTCATTATTATCATTCTCTTGAATGAAATTATTGATTGTTTCTATAATTTCTTCTTTGACCCACCAATTTTTTAGGATTAAATTGTTTAGTTTCCAATTAGTTTTTAGTCTATCTTTCCATGGCCCTTTATTGCATATAATTTTTATTGCATCATGATCTGAGAATGATGCGCTTACTATTTCTGCCTTTCTGCACTGGATTGTGAGGTTTTTATGCCCTAGTACATGGTCTATTTTTGAGTATGTACCATGCACTGCTGAGAAGAAAGTAAATTCCTTTTTATCCCCATTCAGTTTTCTCCAGAGATCCATCATATCTAGTCTCTCTAAGATTCTATTCACCTCCTTAACTTCTTTCTTGTTTATTTTGAGGTTAGATTTATCGAGTTCAGAGAGGGGGAGATTAAGGTCCCCCACTAGTATAGTTTTGCTATCTATTTCTTCCTCTAATTCCTTTAACTTCTCCTCTAGGAATCTGGATGCTATACCACTTGGTGCATATATATTAAGTAGTGATATTGCTTCATTCTCAATGGTGCCTTTTAGTAGGATATAGTTTCCTTCCTTATCTCTTTTAATTAGATCTATTTTTGCTTTTGCTTTATCTGAGATAAGTATTGCTACCCCTGCTTTTTTTACTTTAGCTGAGGCATAATAAATTTTACTCCAACCTTTTACCTTTACCCTGTGGGTATCCCTTTGTTTCAAATGTGTTTCTTGAAGACAGCATATTGTAGGATTATGGTTTTTAATCCATTCTGCTATCCGCCTCTGTTTTATGGGAGAGTTCATCCCATTCACATTCACAGTAATGATGACTATCTGTCTCTTCCCTTCCATCCTATTCCCTCCCCTGTTTATGTTTTTGTTTCTTCCTTCTCCCTTCCCCTCCTTGAAGTTTTCCCTTTTGACCACCCCCTCCCTCAGTGTTCCCACCCAGTGACCCCCCTTCTTAACCTACCCTCTCCCCTTACTACTATTTCCCTCCCTTATAATCCCTCCCTTTAGTCTCCTCCTTTTCACCCCCCCCTTACCCTCCCACTATCTATAGGACACAACAAATTTTTATACTTATCAGAGTAAATTACTCCCCGTTTGATTCCAAACCAATGAGAGTAAATTTCAAACAATGCTCCTCTCCCTCCCTCCAATTCCTCTATTTAATGAATTTATGTGTCTATTCACGTTAGATTCTTAAACTTCACTGATTAATTTGATCCTTCTTTGAACCAGAACCAGTGAGAATAGTGTTTAAATGATGTTCCTCTCCCTCTTACTTTCCCTTCTTCTATAGTGTGTTTTGATGCCTCTTCAGATGGCATATTTTACCTTTTCCTAGCTCATCCTTTCCTTTTTCCCATTACAGTACCATATCCTTTCCTTTTTCCCATTACAGTACCATTGATCCCCTTAATAGTCTTTTTTTTTTTTAGACTCCATGTTAGTGCATTCATACCCACACCCTCTAAGTATAACCCTTTTGCAGGTCATGATAATCATAGAGATTTCAAATATTGACAGTTATCAGCTCCACATATAGGGATGTGAACATTTTGCTCTTGTTGCATCCCAAGTAATGAGCTTGTGTTTGTGGGTGTGGGTATGTGCACTTCTGCATGTGTGAGTCTATGTTACCCTTGTTTACCTTTTTATGTTCTTCTGGAGTCTTGTAATTGGAGATCAAATTTTCCATTGAGCTCTGGCTTTTTCATTAGGAAAGTCTGGAAGTCCCTTACTTCATTAAACGTCCATCTCCTTGCCTGAAAGATTATGCTCAGTTTTGCCGGGTAGTTAATCCTTGGTTGTAGTCCTAGCTCTCTTGCCCTACGAAATATCAAATTCCAGTCCCTCCGCTCTTTTAATGTAGAAGCTGCTAGGTCCTGTGTGATCCTAACTGTAGTTCCTCGATATTTGAATTGTTTCTTTTTGGCTGCTTGTAGAATTTTTTCTTTAATCTTATAATTCTGGAATTTGGCTACTATATTTCTTGGAGTTTTCAGTTTGGGATCTCTTTCAGGAGGAGTCCGGTGAATTCTATCAATAGCTATTTTATCTTCTGATTCCAGGACCTCAGGACAGTTTTCTTTGACAATCTCTTGGAGGATGTTGTCTAGACTGCTTTTCTCATCATGGCTTTCTGGTAGACCAATAATTCTTAGGTTGTCTCTCCTGGATCTGTTCTCTAGGTCAGTTATTTTTCCAGTGAGATATTTTACATTTTCTTGCAATTTTTCGATCATCTTGTTTTTTTCGATTGACTCCTGCTGCATCATAGAGTTCTGAGTTTCAGTTTGGTTGTATCTAATTTTTAGTGAATTATGGTCTTCAATAAGTTTTTGAAGTTCCTTTTTTAGGGAGGTATTTTCTTTTTCCAAGTTGGTCATTGCCTCCCTGATTTGGTCTTTAAAATTTTTCTTAAGCTCCTCCAGGAATGCTATTTGGGCTTGAGACCAGATCATGTTTCCTTCTGTGGTCTCTGGTGTGGGCAGAGAGTCTATATTGTCCTGTGTGTTTTGTTGTTCTTGCCCTGCATAGTATGCTCGAATAGACTTTCTTGCCTTCCCCTTCTCCTTTTCAGCTTCCTTCCTTCCCATTGTGACTTCCTGTTTCTTAGTGTCTCAGGCTATGAGTTTGGGGCCTGATCCTTGACTTTGAATACCTCTGGGTGGCTAGTTTATGGCTAAGTCAGGGAAGTCAGTGAGGAATGTAGATGTGTAGGTGGGGTTGAGTCTGACCACTTCAGATTTCTGCCTCTATACCCCTGGGCTATAAGTAGGCTTTTGTTGGTGAGGTGAGGTGGGGCTAGTTGGGTCCCCTCCCTCTCTTCTCTTCAGATTCCTGGCTGTCTCAGTTACACCCTTTCTTGGAGATTCTCAAGCCTGAGGCTATTTCCATTAACTTGGGATTTCAATCTGGGTGGGAGACTTATCTTTGGGTTTTCTGCTTCATGAAGGAGGGATGGGAGGATCGGAGCAGCTAGAATTTACTTTGCCATTACAGCCCCTGTATCATACAGGCAGGCAGTTTCTAAATTTCCAGGCTGGGGGCTGAATGCAGCCTGAGAAGCCACTCTCTCCACTGGGGGCCCGATTCTCCTACCTGGCTCCAATGATCCGTTCCCTCTGCGAGATGACTGCGATTCGTCCTTGGTAAGTCTGCAGGCTGGGGATTTTTCTCTCTCTGGTGTAGTCTGCTTGCCTGCTCTTAGGTCTGAGCTGTGCAGACCCCACGCGCTCTGCGCTTGACCTGTGCAGGCACTCTGGGCAACCTCCTGTGCTGGATTCTGCCACACTCTGTCTTCCACTCCAGAATGTCTCTTGACAGTCCAAAAGTTGTTTGAGTCTTACCATCCTCTGCTTCCTTTTCAACCATTCTGCTACTTTATAAGTAGAAGAGAGGCATGTGGGCCTCTTTATAATCATCTTTGTTTCATATTTTGACATGTCACATAATTCATCACACAGTGATCAAATGTGCTGGTGATGAACTTTTCCATACTTAAATCGGCTTGTTTTTGGAAAGCAGTCAGTCTATTTCTCTCTACCCATACCTCCCCAGTATAGTAGAACCTGCTAGAGCTTATATATTCCACTGACATAGCCTTCACAAATCTGGGGCTGACCATGTGGAACCATAATATAATACAATTTTATCATCTTTTTTCAGTTTTAATAAAATAAAGAAGGCAGGGAATTTGAACTATAACTGGAAAAGTAAACAGGGGTTGACAATAGCCTTGATAAGGGCACTAGCCTCTCTCTTATTGGCTGGTACTGCCTATAGCCAGCCAATAAATGCTCTCAGAAGCTTTCTTGTGTGATAGGACTTGTCACAGCTTGTACTTCCCTGGCTCAGGCTGTGACAAACCAGGGTCAATTCCCCACCATTATGAAATGTGATACTGCACAGAGATTTTCCTCACCAGCACCTTCCTCATTGAGATTTCCCAACCATCTTTACTTGAATGCTGTCATCTCCACAGATTCTATTTCATGTCCCCAGCCTTTCCCTTGCTACCACTATGTAGCCATTCATTTGTTCACTTAGGTATTAATTTATGCTCTAATTAGCTTTCTATGCTATATTTCCCCTCTTAGATGGTAAAGTCCATGAGGATGGAGTCTCATCTTAACTAAATTTTATTTCTATCTTTGGAACCTACTATAGTGGTTTGTTCATAGTAAGCACATAAAGCATAAGTAGGAAGATAGAATTAAGTAGGGCAGTTAGGTGACTCAGTGGATAGAGCGCTGAACCAGTAGGACCTGACTTTAAATCTACCCTTAGATACTTACTAGTTGTGTGACCCTGAGCAAGCTGCTTAATCCTGTTTGCCTAAGCTTCTTTTTCTGTAAAATGAGGTAGAGAAGGAAATGGCAAACCACTCCAGTATCTTTGCCAAGAAAACCCCAACTGGGGTCACAAGGAGTCAGATAGGACTAGTTGACTAAAGAACAACAGGCAGACAAGTCTTTTCTGATGGCCAGAAAATAGCCTGGGCCAAAAAAAAAAAAAGAGGAATTTTTGCTACTCACATGTATGCAAAATAAAAGCAGGAAATCATGTCAGAATCACAAAGGGGAAAGACCTTACCTTCTTCATGTTGCTATCTGGGTCAGAGTTTAAATAGGGGTTATAAGAAATATTCTAGGGTCGGCTAGGTGGTGCAGTGAGTAGAGCGCTGGCCCTGGAGTCAGAAGGACCTGAGTTCGGATCCGACCTCAGACACTTAATGCACAAACAAAAACCTAGCCATGTGACCTTGGGCAAGTACTTAACCCCAATTGCCCTCCAAAAAAGAAAAAAAAAAGAAATATTCTAACCATAAGTAAGATAGTTCTCAGAGACAATGGACTTAATGATATCATGAAGACAAGTCATTTAAGTTGCCTGCATTTCAGTCTCTTGAAAACTGTAAAATGAGGGCCATGCTTCCTTTTACCTCATAGGGTTGTTACAAAGATGCAATAGGAAAATAAATATAAAGCTTTTGGTAAATTTTAAAGTGCTATATCAATGTTGCTGCCACTGCTGCTGCTGCTGCTACTGTTGCTGGTGATTGCGGTCGTTAGCATTACTGTTAGCCTGGGGCACTCTGGCTCACTTTTGATCAGCTACACTTAGAAGTTTTGACTGATATCTTAGGCTATGGACAAAAAGAGCTGAGCCCACCCTTGTCAAAAAGAGGCTTTCTAGTCATCACATATTGGTGGGTAAGAAAAGAGAACACATAGATTGCCCTGAAGAGCTGAAGCTCAGATGAGTTACAGTAGAATGGAGTTGTCACAATCATACACTTATTGGAGAGTAGAGATGTGCCCAACAGTACATGATGATATCATAGGAGGAACACAGCAAGTTGAATCAACAAATATTTATTGAACACTTAACCTGCCAAGCACAGTGTTAAGCACTGGAAATAGAAATATAAGCAGAAAGAGAGTTCCTGCTCTCCAGGAACCTACATTCTAATAGGGGAAACAACATGTAGAAAGAAGCTTAAAGTGGTTGGGAAAGGGGATGGAGGAGCAAGCAAGGTGGAAAAAAGAAATTCCAAGTCATGAGTAAAACCCAGAGAGGAATCAAGAAGCAAACATGGCTGGGTAAGTCACTTTACTTAAAATGAAAGTTCTAGGAGGAACTGATCAATTAGAGGAAGGGATCTCAAAGGAAGAGTGATTTTCCAGGGTGAAAAGATTGTTAGGTCATCGTGGAAAAAGAAGGTCAGAAGGTCAAGAATGGAGTCCAGAGAGAAAGAATGAGTGAACCAATCAGCAACTCTGTAGGGAAGTGTGAGTTTCTTTGTCATACGTGTGCTCTGGCCAAATATATCTCCTATGTATATTCCCTCCACATATGTGCTCTGGTCACACAATCACTTGGTGTATATTCCTTCACACACAATCCATACTATGTGCATTCCCTCAATGTGTTTTTCCTAGTTTCATGTATTTCCTGAATTTATTCCCTACAACACTGCATACACATGTCAACACGGGAAAGCACATGGGGAAAAGGGAGGAGGAAGAACTTTCTTGTCACTTTATTTATAATGCCATTATATTAAATTATTTTGCTTTTTAATTTAGATTTTCATGCTCATATAAGAGTAAACACATAGGTAGATATTTGTAAACTACTATTTTGAGTGGGTGTTGTTACATGGAGTACTTCAAACCTGGGATAGCTTTTTGGGGTTGCTATTTTATAGACAGTGATCCAGAGGCTAAAAAGTATTTGTTGAATTGAATGGAAAAAGACTATCATTAAAATGTGCTTTTATTTAAACATATTAATTCCATAAAGAGTTTCAACTGATTAGCTTCTAGGAGTGTTCACAATCATGTACAAAGTGCAGAGTAACGTTAATGATGATAGTAATATAAATAATAATGATAAATAGCACTTATATAGTGTTTTATGGTTTGCAAAGTACTTTCTCATGTTAACTCATTTGATCCTAATGACAACCCTGTGAGGGAGGTGATATTATTATCCCTGCTTTACAGATGATAAATATGAGGTAGACAGAAGTTAAGTGACTTATCTAGAGTGACATAGCTAGTAAATGCCTGAGGGTAGATTTGAAATCGGGGCTTCCTGACTCAAACTTATGCTCTATCCTCTGTGCCACCTAGCTGCCTTAAAATATTAAATGAAGTACTAAAATTTCTACAAGCTTTGACATTAACAATGTACATAATCAAAACTGTCCATTTCATCTTCTATGATCCTTTCTCTCCCTTTTCTAGTCATGAACGCTTTGCCCTCTCCATAGCGGCAAAAGATATTTGCCTCCTAATTTGTTCATGAAATGACCTTTAATATATAGATTATTTATACATTTGAAGCCCAATTTATTCTCAAAATATTTCTTTTGTCAAAATCACTATTTTTAAAGTCCTTAAGGAAGCCCTTTTCTACTCTTTAGTACTTTATGACTGTCAATATGCAGAGAGATAGGCATGTTTCTGCCATACAATCCTTTACATACTCTTGTTGAATCATTTTTCAGTTGTATCTGATTCATCATGACCCCATTTGAGTTTTCTTGGCAAAGATACTAGATTGGTTTGCCATTTCCTTTTCCAACTCATTTTACATACAAGTAACTGAGGTAAACAGGGTTAAGTGACTTGCCCAGCATCACACAGCTAGTAAATGCCTGAGGCCAGATTTGCACTCAGGAAGAGGAGTACTGGTCTCATGAACCAATATGGCTACAGAGGTCTCCTGGTCTGACTCCAAGGTTGTCACTCTTTCTACTGAGCCATCTATCTGCCTTATGTACTCTACTTTAGATTACACATTCAAAAAAATATTTCTCCAAATTGTATGCAAAAATAATGTTTAACATTCATTTAAAAAAATTCTGGGTGCCAAATTCTCTTCCCTTTCCATCTCCTCCCCTTTCCCTGAGATGGTAAGCAACTTGATGTAAGTAATACATGTGTAATCATGCAAAACATTTCCATATTAGTAATGTTGTGAAAGAAAACACAGACAAAAAATATCACAGACACAGAAAAATAAAGGAGATGAAAAATAGTATGCTTTGATCTGTGTTCAGACTCCATCAATTCTTTCTCTGGAGGTGGATAGCATTTTTCACCATGAGTCCTCTGGAATTGTCTTAGATCACTGTATTTCTGAGAATAGTTGTCATTCATAGTTAATCATCACACAATATAGCAGTTACTGAGATTACACATTGTTTTTAAAGTACAAACACTGGACAGAGTTACATCAAAAAAGTTTCCTATATATATGCCAAATTGGTGATTAAGTACATGACTATTTATCCCTCCAATATAAAATACGGAAAGACTAAAAAATCAGGGTCTTTTAAAGAGGTAAACTGAACAGAACACAGCCTGAAAGAATTAATATAGTTTTGCCAGATTCTTAACATAGTACAGAAAATGATAGGTATTAGGAGAACCTAGTTAAATATGTATAACCCTCTTGCTGCTGGCAAGCAAGGCAAGTTGAAGCCATCAATCACTCATTGTTAGGGAAAGTATCCACCTATATCTGGGGAACTCCTCAATCCTCCCTTTGCAAGGGTGCAATTCCATAGGAACTCTCCCTTCTGAGGCATGGATTTTCTTGCAAATCCCAATCCTCTCCACCTTCCAGTGGAAGAGAGAAATAGATGATTTCCACCTTTCCTGTTTCACTTAGTCCTGGGGCTGTCTTATTTACTAGTTATATCAGTCTACTCTTCTTTTCAGGGTATTCATTAAACACCTAAAAACTGTCTCTTTTAAATGAGTAGCTCTGAAACTCCAGCCAATTTGCACCGGCAAACTCTAAATTGAGTTTTCAAAACCTCAATAATTTAGAACTCTGTACCTTCCAAGGTAAAGATAATTAATAAGCAAGGTCAGAATTACAAGACAGTGAATCTTATCAAAGATAAAATTAATTTAAACTGAATGTAAGAGGTAAACAATAACCAAATGTATACATTGCCAACTATTTTCACTAGTAAGCAGAAAAGTATTAAGCAGCTTTGTCTAAGAGTTAGAAAGAATGTCTGAATCCCAGGAGAATGGTTTCTGGGGGTTAAGACTAGGAGGAAGGAACAGAAAAGTGGAAGCATTAGGTGCCAAAAGACAAAACTGAATATATCTTTCCTTGCCTGAGGGGCTGTAAATCCATGGCTCTGCTCTTTACATTGGTATAATACTAGATCTGTCCCAATCTCACTATCTACAATCTTGACATGGCCATGGTTCTGCCTCATGCTGACCTGATCCTTTGCCAGGTCTTTGTGGCTTATTTTTCAGCAGTCACTTCTAACAGTTCCTCTCAAGTATCTTACTACTTACTGTGGTCACCTCTTGTTTGTTTCTTGCACTGGCTTTCAGTTTATTTTCTCCATTAACCCCATTCCAAGATCTGCCTCAAGGGCAGAACACAGGAATCTGGGTAACTGCTTACACAGCAAACATGCTCCCTTTCCTTCCTCTCCAAGACTCCCTTTTCTGAGTGTGGCTAAAGTCTACATTCATATTAATTTAGAAATAATTATTATTAAATTTAGCAGTTGGAAAAGCTATTTCCTTTTTGACATTCCAATAAATGGAACATTAAGTCCCTAGCAAGGCATCAAACATTCCATAGATCTGAACAATTTATGATCATGAAGGAGAATGAAGAAAGTGATGAATTGTTGGAATGCAAGAAAAATTTTTTTCTTTTCTCTATCAATGTTAGATTTTAATTCAAAAACTTTTTTAAAATTTCAATTTCCTGTTACATGATCTTTGGTTATTCAACCACAGTAAAAAAAAAAAAAAGTCACTTCTCAAATTCAATTTAATTCAATTAAATAAATATTTATTAGGTGCTGTCAAGATATTAAGAGATACACTGTTTTCCAGAGCTAAGGCCCAGCAAGCAGGTTGTGGCCTAAACTTGGAATAACAACAATCTTTTGAGTTTACCCTCTGGATGATCTCAACCACAGCAAAATCCCAGAATTGTTTCTGGTCATGAAGACCTGCTATGAATCAAACTTGTCATATTTTTGCTGTTACCCCTCATTGTCAGGGCTATAGCTCACTGTGTAACCATAGGTATAAATATTGAGATCTTCCCACACTAAAGGGGACTTTGCCATCAGGGGCAGGTCTCCAGTACATATGTCTTTGTGAAGCAAGTCATTTCCCTCACTTTGAAATTAAACTTCCACTTGATTCCTGACTTTCCTGTCTCTAGCCTGCTTTGCTCATTTCCAGCCACCCACAGGTTAGAGGATAGTTCCATCCAGTTGACACTAATTGGTGTCAGAAGTGGGATTGGACACGGAACTGTGTCATTGGACTCTTTGGTACCAGTGGGAACAGACTAAGATATAGAAGAGATATATTTCTCTGGAGTCCAACCCCCCAACAACCCCCCATTTGGTGAGTCCTCTGCCCTTGTCTCTGTTCCAATACTCTGAACTCCACATTGATTGAGCTTGTCATTCTTTGTGAGGAAAACTCCAGGGCCCCTCCCATAACCTGATTCATCACAAGGTCTCTCTGGTAAGGATATCTCTTCTTAACTGCAAACCTCTGTTAATTGGCCCCTCTGTATGCCTCTGTAAAACTGCTTGCCCAATTACACACCTTGGCAACTTGTGTGCCTCAGCCAAATCTGTTAAAATTAGAAGTATAACTGTGGACTTTAAGAATTCTTTATGTTTGCCTGTTACTTGTCTTATCATTTTGTCTGTTTTTGTGTCTTTGTAAAATGTAAAATGTCTGTTTCGTGCTTGTGTTGTGAGCTAGATTCTGTTACCATCAAAGATTTAAAATTCAGCTAGCCAGAAAAACTTCTAAGGGCTGTAGCCAGAGAATTTAGAACACTGGATAAGATTAATGTAGTTTCATAGTTAAAGCAATTATTCCAGTGTGCAGGTCTAACTGCCACTTTAAGCTTTCTGAGGGAGATTAGGTTATAACAAAACAGAAAAAAGAAAACACACCCTTTTTTCTCCTTTATCATTTCAGCTCTGGCTATGTTGAAATTACAGAAATAAAGTGAGATAATCAAAGTTTGTCCAATTACTAAAAACATCTTAGGAGATTAAGGAGTTTGAAGATAATCATTTTTTAAGATTACAAGAAAAAATTCCTGAGACGTGGGGTAATTCTAGAAACGGATTCCCTTTTGAAATATCTCAGTAAGTTTTGGGGTACCACTCTGTGGAACTTGTTTTAAGGAAAAATAAGAATTAAATGCTAAAAGTTAAAAAATAAACGGCAAGATTAATAGATTCATTGTTCTAGGGTAATGAAGAAAGGCATCTAGTTTGGAAATAATCCCAGAGTGAAGAAAGAAAAAAGGTAAATGGTTTGCAGTTTATACCAACCTTTTGCTAACCCTTCCTTGAATAATTAACTCCCCTAGCTATTTCCAAATACAGATGTTGAAAAAAACACTAGAAAAATGTAGGGAATATAGAACTACACTCTGCCTCTCCAGTCATACAGTTTATGGACTAGGGCCCACTTGGTGGGGGTGTGGGCAGCAGCTGCAGTGGGAACCCCCACTGTCAGCAGTGGCTCCAACAGCCCTGTGCCTCTGGACATCCTGCAGTCTGCCACTTTAAGCAAAGGGCCATTACCCAAGTGCAGTACATCCTACCCACTCTGCCCCAGCAGCTACAAGTGGCCCCAGCCCCAGTAGCACCTGGCCCCAAAGTTGCAGCTATTGGGGGGTAGAGGAGTCAGACCCCATTGTCAGTATCCACTTTGCCCTGCCACCAGGAACTACCAAACAATGGGAAGATCCTGGCACTTGCCACCTCACCCTCTGGGATTCCCATTCTGCAGCCAGTGCCATTTGCTGAACCCACCTCCCACCCCCAAAGTGCAGTCAGTGTCTCTAGTGCAGGCCCAGCCCTTGGCAGGCCCTATCCAGCTGTTGCCTGGGAAGGTCCTGGTGTATGGCAATACAAGAGTGGGAGGGCAGTCAGTCTCTGCCCTTGGTGAGCTGTTTAATCTTAGGCAAATTATCTTATCTCTGTTTGCCTCCATTTCCTGATTATTAAAGAGAAAAATAGTAATGATACCCACCTCCCAGAGTTTTTGTGAGGATTAAAATAATATGATTGTAAAGTGCTTAACATGGTGACTGACATATGCTAAGCATTACATTATTATTTCCTCAATTGAATGTAATTGCTCCTCACCCAATAACCCTAAAGTGGTTTTAAAATGCCAAAGGTAATGGTTTTTATATGTTATAATTTGGAAATGCAACTAATATCATCTGAAGTTTTGTTTCAGGTTTTAAACACATCATGTTGTTTGTGTTATTATTGTATTTTTAAATGCTCTTATAGTGAGAAATTTGAGAGATGGTTGTAAAAAGTGATAAACAAAACTTTTTATTCCAGATGCTTTTATAAATTGAACTTTTAGAAGGATGTGATAAAAATATTTATTTGAAAATTGTTAAATATTTCATAAGGTATATTTTGTTACAAAGCAGATAAATAATGTATAACAGCAAATTTTCATTTAAAATTCATGGCTATTATGAAAGTTTATAGAGTGTTTTAAAGATGTAGTTTCAACATATCAGTGATGAGTTATCTATCAAATATTTGCGGTACATCTGAAGTTCCAGAATATGGGTAGTTTTAATCTATAAGTAAAGGATAAATGGGATGCTATCTGTTAGGGAAATAGCAGGAAAGATAGTCAAGCCCTAAGTTGTGATTAGTGAAATTTTTCTGTTTAAGATAAAAAATTCCTGCCACAGTAATTAACTACTGTTTTGAACTTTGATTACAGGGATAGTTGTCTGAATTGTCATAAAGCCAAGAGTGGAAAATGGCATGTATTACAGTCTGGGAACTGGTAAAGGTTGATGTCTTTGCCTGAGAAAAATTTGGGGGATGACCTGGGCACAGTCTAGGAAAGTTCATCCTGACTCTATTTCCCCATTGTACTATTTCCTTTCTGAAAAGGAAAATTTCCATATGGTTAATTATGAGCCTTGCTTTTAACACCCTGTGACTACATGATTGACTGTCAGACATGACTCATGTCTAGAATCAAAGAGAGCTAAGGGAAGTTTTCCTCTATTATATAACTAGGTCTCTCTTTTTCCTATAATTGCAAATTTTATAATCAAGAAGTTTTATAAGTATAATATTAAATCTATTAAATAATAGATTGATATTGAAACACCTAGTATGTTGTTGTAGGTTGTAAGTATGAATATCTTACAATTTTAACCTATATTTATTGACAAATTATAATTTAAGGATGGTATCATCCTAAGTGGGAAATGGTTAAACAAAGTAATAAGACAAAGATGTAATGTGAAAGGCTTCTAATTAAATGGAATGGTAATTTTTTATTTGCTTTTTTTTTTTTGGTGGGCAATTAGGGTTAAGTAACTTGCCCAAGGTCACATGGCTAGGCTTTTGTTTGTGTGGGCGTTAAGTGTCTGAGGCCGGATCTGAACTCAGGTCCTTCTGACTCCAGGGCCGGCGCTCTATTCACTGCGCCACCTAGCAGCCCCTCGGAATGGTAAATTTTGAGAAAAGCAACAGGATTAGATTGTTTTCGCTAAGAATTAGATAAATATGTATATTATTGGCTTCCACATTTATTTATCATGGAAATTCAGGTTTTGGGTATATTTTAGTAATAAGTTTTCAGGGGACGGTTAGGTGGCACAGTGAGTAGAGCATCAGCCCTGGAGTCAGAAGGACCTGAGTTCGGATCTGGCCTCAGACACTTAACGCCCACACAAACAAAAACCTAGTCATGTGACCTTGGGCAAGTTAGTTAACCCCAATTGCCCTCCAAAAAAAAAATAAGTTTTCAAAAATTGGATTAAGGATTTTACACATAAAATGTATTCATAATGGTAAAGAAAGTGAAAATATTTTCTCCATTTTAAGGTACCTGATCATTTTAAAAGGATAGTTGGACCCTCATAAAAACTTTTAAAAGATTCTTATATCAGGTACAGCATTTAGGTAAAGAATAGCAAATAGTATATAAAATTAAATTCTCTGAAGTTTCAAAGTTGGAGAATCAAATTTAAATGATATTACTAGCAGAATTCTCTAGGAACCTGTAGAATTAGAACCAGAGAAGCAGAGCCCTTTTTAGAGCTATCCTAAGAATAAACGTATTGTCCAAGAAAAGATATCTAGGCACCAGATGACTACATGAGACATCTGGGACTCAAAATGTGCTGGTTTGATGGATATTGAGAATGATTTACTGGGATACAAGGAAGCTCAATGTTAATTAATATTGATAGTAACAATTGTATTGTTTTGTTCTTTTATTTTAAGATGTTTATGTTTAAGTCTTCTTGGTTACCATGGTGACACATAAATCTCCCTTCTCAGAACCAGTCCATTGTAAGCCCTCTAAGATGTTTGCTCTATACCTGACAATGTAATTATGCAATCATGGGAATTGGAAGAAAATATTATAGCACTGTTTGAACGTATCCCTGCATGGCTGGAAAACTTTACCATCTCTATGTGCTATTTAAAGACCCTTAACCAAAGATTTGCGTTATGCTGACCAGAAACTCAGATCCAAAGATTTATACAAGGAGTTTTCTCACAACTGTCAACCCCTATTTCCTCTAAGGGCCCTAGTAGGTCCTTCTGACTATTCCTACAGCTTCCATGCTTGTGAGTATATGCTTCTGGACCATGTGAAGAAAGCCTTTGCTCCTGAGTGGATTGGAGAACCCTCCAGGGACCTCAAAATTCATCTAATACCGACCCAGAACCAGTCAACATCCAGATGAAAAAGCTGTCCAAAAGATTTCAGATGAGGGCTAAGTATACTGTCCTAGTTTCCTATTATTTTTCCTCTTCTCTTTTGTTATGTGACCAACAAGGAAGAACCTGATTCAAGTGTGTGTTGGCATTTTCTCCTGATACATTCTTAACCCCTCCTATTATGCTTGCAAGCAAACAATGGCTAGCAATGATACTCAGGACACACTTCCCCAATAAGTTATCTCAAGGAACTAATCCCTGGGCAACACCTTGTCCTGGATCAACTGGCCTCTTCTGGCATCTAAGCTTATATTTGTCTTACCTTTATTGGCCAGAAGTGTAGGGGTTCTTTCAGACCACCTTCCTTTGGCCAAAAGAAGGATATGTCAAGATTTTAGGAGATACCCTGTTTTCCACAGCTAAGACCCAGCAAGCAGGATATGCCTTGAGCTTGGCATAACAGCAATCCTTTGCACTCACGCTATGGATGTTCTCAGTCATAGCAAAATCCCAGAATTGTTTCTGGTCATGAAGCCCTACTATTAATTAAACTTGTCACATTGTTGCTGTTACCCCTCCGTTGTCAGAGCTACAGCTCACTGCTATATGTGGCCATAGGTATAAGTATTGAGATCGCCCAACACTAAAGGGCCCCAAGACCCTCTAGGGATAGGGCTCTGACAGAAAAGCCCCTGCTTGCAAGTCACTTCCCTCACTTTGAAATTAAACTTCTGTTTGATTCCTGACTCTCCTGTCTCTAGCCTGCTGTGTTTGGCTCTGGACACCCACAGGTTAGAGTATGGTTCTGTCCAATTGACAATGCCTGTTACCTGCGAGGCATTTTGCTAAGTGTCAGGGATATAAAAAGAGGCAAAAGATAGTCCGAGCCCTCAAGAAGCCTACAATTTAAAGTGCTATATACATTTAGGTTGTCTTTATTTCGAATGCATATGTCATTAATAACATTAGATTTCAAATTACGTCACTGAAGAAAATTATAGAATTCTCAATAGTCTAAATGTATTATTAAAAATATTGCTATCCTTAATTATAAGTTTATATAAATGAATTCCATCTCTACTAATTTTATGATTAAATAATCAGGCAGCCCTGTTTTTTTTTTTTAAGTTTGATAATGCAGCACATCCCTCCCTTCTAAGTGTCTCAAAGTTTTTCAACTCATAGGCCCTTATAAAAATAAAGGGCTTCCTATTAGAAAATGCCCTTTGACAAATAACAGTCAAATTCAAATTTGTGGTGTCTAACAAAAACTACTTACAGTGGAATTCAGTTATCTGCACTCACAAATATCCTCCTTTACTAAAAGAAAGAAATGTAAATTCAGTGGATATTGTGATGTGTGGGTTTAAAGACTTCACAGAAAATTCTTCAGGAGCTTTGCTGTTGCTATTCAGTAGTTTCAGTTGTGTCCCACTCTTTGTGGCCCCATTTAGAGTCATCTTAGCAAAGATATTAGAATGGCTTGCCATCTCCTTCACCAGCTGTAATGGCAAGCACAGAAGAAGGTCACAACTTGTTTCAGCTGCTGAATTAGCACCTCCTTTCAGTTCAAGTATATTTTGAGCCTTGTATCAAGTCTATTAAGAAACAGAACCTGTAAAACCCACAATTTCTGAACCCTAAAACTCATGAACTCCTGCAACAGGAAAGGAAGGAGCTAATGACCATATATAAGGAGAGGCCCAGGTTAGAGACAGCAGATCCGAGAAGAGGACTCTTGTGGTGGCAGAGTCAAGAAGGAGAAAACTTGTGGTATGCCAGCACTCTGTTTGTCTGCTGTCTGTGTTGATGTTTGTTTGTGATACTTTGTACAGAAGCCCTGGGCCCTTACTAGAACCCCTGAAAGGGAATTTTCTAGTTGTATGTTTATAGAAGTCTTGGAGGAGGGTTTTGGAGGTCCTGGGACTTTATTGATGATTTGTGATGACCTCTTGGACCTTATTTGTGGATTTGTGTTGATTTCTAGGTTGATGATTTCTGCTGATCTCTTGGACCTTGTTTGTGGGTCTTAGTTGATTTCACAGCAGAGAGTGAATTGATGATGGTGCCAGCAATGTGTATGAATATTATTGTGGCTCTGTCAATCTTCGTTTTCCAAGAAACTGAAACTGTGAAGGATTTGAGGTGGCCTGGACACTTTGAACTTCAATATGGAACAGGACTGGATGAAGAATGGGACAAGGAGCTGGACAAAGAACTGGGAGCTGCCTTCCTTTGAACCCAGGTGACAGGTGAACCATGGAAGCTGAGAGCCAGCCTCGAGTCAAGCTGAAAGAAGATTTTACTTGGATACTGTGTACTGACTGAGAAGATTATGATTTACTGTGACCTAGGGGTAGAGAACTTTGACTTTTGTACTTTGTGATTGAATTAAGGATTTTGTGATTGACTAAATGAATGTACTTTGTTGAAAACTATGTGACCACTTTGGTGAAAACTATGTGGCCATTTTAGTGATAAGTTGTTGAGTTGTGACATGGTGAATGCTATATTTTGATTTTCTATGAATGCTTTGCTCTGATTTGTTATTGAATAAATAAGAGAGCTCACTATACTATGTAATCAGAACTTTGAAAGCTGTTCACAGCAGCAGTCCTCTGGAAAGATGCTAGTGTGTGACTTTACACCAGCTCATTTTATAGATGAGGCCCTTAAGCAAAATGGATTGTGTGACTTGCCCAGCACCACACAGCTATAATAAATGTCTGAGACCATATTTGAGCACATGAAGAAAAGTCTTCCTGATTCTAAGTCCAATACTCTATCCACTGCATCTCCACTACCTAGCTCCCCTTTGAAAGCTTACTTTATCTTATTAATGAGGAACACATTTTTCAATTGTAAAATGAGGAGGCTGGCCTTGGTTCAAGGGTTCTTAACCTTTTTTGTCATAAACCCTTTGGTAATCTAGAAGCATAATAAAGCAAAATACACAGAAGTACACAAGAAATCAAAGGTGAGTAAGAGAAAAAAGAGCTGTATTTCTTTTTCCAATTCAAGTTCACTGACCCTCCCTTCCAGTTTCAAAGTCCTCTGCCTGTTGATCATGATTTAGACTTCCTGATTTTGATACTGTCTAAGCAATACCACAGAAAACCCTGTTGTCCCATTTTATTAGTAAAATATCTGCAAAACCTGGGAGGAATTGTGTAAGACTAGTAATTGGAAAATGATGTCCATACCACCCTCTTTTCTTTCCTGCCTGGTTCTCTTATCACTTCCAGTTCTCTTATCTCTAACCACTCCTTTTCTTTCACTTTCCCAGGTGTTTATTACTCTTCCAGACTCCTTGATGTTCCTCAAGGTTCTGTCACTCACTGACTTCTATTCCCTTTCATGCTCTATCCCTTAGCAATTCCACTCATCACAGCTTAAATTATGACAGCTAGGCAAATGATGTACTAGTATTTATCTACTACCCTGAACCTTCTTATCTCTAAAGACACTTCCTCAGCTATTTGCAGGACATCTTCATTTGTCTTGCCAGAACTTCAGACTCAACCAGTACAAAACTAAGTGTATTATCTTTCCCCTCATCCTGCTTCTCCTGCTATTTCCATAACAAGGACCGCCAATCATTTACTCCCCTGGGAGTTATATTTGGCTCTTACTTCCAACTAGCTGGCAAGTCCTTCTGATTCTACATTTCTCCCACTTGCTTCTACTTTTTATTCCCATAGCTGCCACCTTAGTAAAAGTTCTTATTCTTAACTCTTTTAAACTATTTCAATTGCTGAGCTGCTCTTGGAAAAATCTAGTCTTCAATCTGATGTGATTCATCCTCACTATTTCATTATTTAAGATCTGGCCATGTAATTCATTTCTCAAAAACATTCAATAGTTCCCTAGTAGCAAATAAAGAAATAACAAACTCCTCTGCCTGACATTCAAGGAATGTTGAAGAATGAGTAGGATAATTTAATCATTTCTACGACCTGTGAAATTGTCTCCCCAAACTCAAGACATAAAGCCCTGGATGAATAGAACACTGGGCAGGAAAATTTTGTTGGAAGAGGGCTCAGAGTGCTAGATATAGTGTTAGAGGAGAATTGGGCTTGAATATTAGCTCTTGAATATTGGATCTTGGACAAGTCACTTCAGTTTCCGTGTCATCTGCATCTTAAAGGGGCTAAAAATAACTCCCTTTAACTTTTGGACTCTATAACATCACTACCATTAGTAGCTAGTCATTATGTAAAACTTTAACATTTGTAAAACACTTGACATACGTTCTTTCATGTGCTACATTAAGTATGGAGAACCTCATCCATAATTAGCTCAGGCTAGACTTCTGGAGCAGAGGCTACTAAACTTCGATGTAGCAAGAAGTCCTGAGGGGGCGGAGCCAAGATGGCGGAGTTGAAACACCTCATCCAAGCCACTCTGCCCCCATATTCCCCCCAAACTATGTAAAAGGGGACTCTGAACAACTTCTGGAGCCCCAGCACCCACAGAACGACACAGAGAAGCTAACCTCCCACTGAGGACAGCCCAGCATCCCTGCAGGAAGGACCAGGGCAGTGGTCTGGGAGCTGGCAGTGAGCAGCGGCGCAGAGCGCAGGAGCCCAGCCGAGCCCAGGTACGCGTGAGCCGAGGTTTTAGCCCCAGGGCAGCAGGGCCAGCAGCCGGCTGGAGGAACCCCAGAACACCAGTAGCCCTGGCAACTCCAGAATTATCAACATAGACATGCCTAGGACAAAGTAAGAGGTTAGTGTCCTATGGACTTTGGGACCTGTATTTGGGGAATGCATCAGCTTCCTCCCCTGGGGGCTAGAAGCCACTGAGGAGACACTCCATTTTGTAGTTTTCAGATGCAGCTCCAACTCCTGGCCTGCAATTAATTGTAGGGAGATCCAGCGATCAGTCTTGGGGGGTAATCGCTCTTGCTTTAACCTCCCTGGATCTGGATTGTGATCTAGGGTGGAAGTCGTGGGTGGGTTTACAGCTTGCCAGAAACGGAAGTTGCCCCCCACACGTTCGGGACGAAAATTCCTCTATCTGGACTTAAAGCCATAGTGTGGCAACAAGCCCAAAAGTCAAGTAATTAAGTGGCAACATGCCAAGGCAAAGGAAACAGAAAAATGCAACCCTAGACTCTTATTTTGGGGGCATAGAGTGGGAAAAGGACTGTGAGTTCAGAAGTCCTGCTCCAAAAGCCCCAGGGGAAAACATGAGCGGGTTGCAAGCCATAGAGGACCTTAAGAAGGACTTTAAAAATCAAATAAGAGAAGTGGAGGAAAAATTGGAAAGAGAAATGAGAAGGATGCAGGAAAAGTATGAAATGAGGGTCAACAGCCTGACTGAGGAAAACAACACCTTAAAAAATAGACTAACTCAAATGGCAAAGGAGGCCCAAAAGGGCAATGAGGAGAAGAATGCCTTAAAAAGTCAAATTTGCCAGATGGAAAAAGAATCTCAAAAGTTCACTGAGGAGATTCATTCCTTCAGAGTTAGACTGGAGCAAATGGAAGCTAATGACTTTATGAGAAATCAAGATGCTGTTAAGCAGATCCAAACAAATGAAAGATTAGAAGGCAATGTGAAATATCTCATGGGAAAAACCACTGACCTGGAAAATAGATCCAAAAGAGACAATTTAAAAATTATTGGACTACCTGAAAGCCATGATCAAAGAAAGAACCTAGAAATCACCCTTCAAGAAATTCTCAAGGAAAACTGCCCTGATGTTTTAGATCCAGAGGGCAAAATAGAGGTTGAAAGAATCCACAGATCACCTCCTGAAAAAGATCCCAAAAAGAAAACTCCCAGGAATATTATAGCCAGGTTCCAGAATCCCCAGATCAAGGAGAAAATACTACAAGCAGCCAGGAAGAAACAATTTCAATATTGTGGAAACACAATCAGAATAGCCCAGGACCTGGCAGCTTCTACACTGAGGGATCGAAGGGCATGGAATATGATATTCCAGAGGGCAAAAGAACTGGGAATGAACCCAAGGGTCACCTACCCAGCAAAACTGAGTATTTTGTTTCAGGGGAAAATATGGTCATTCAGTGGAATAGAGGACTTTCAAGCATTCTTGAGGAAAAAACCAGAATTGAATAGAAAATTTGACATCCAGACACAAGAAGGAAGAGATGCCTGAGAAGGTAATCAGTGAAAAGAAATCAAAAGGAACTTATCAAAGTTGAACTATTTACATTCCTATATGGAAAAGCAATAACAGTGACTGATGATATCTTTCTCACTATGAAAATAATGGAAGAAGGGTGTGTGGTCATATGAGTACATATGTGAATGTGTGTGTAGATGGTTACAGTTATATATGGATAGAGGGCATAGGTTGAATTTGTTGGGAAGGGAGAATACTCAAGGGATGAAATTATGAGGTGAGAGAGGAAAGTGGCAAGAGGAGATGGGGAGAGACAGGGTAGGGTAAACTATCTCATGTAGAAGAAGCAAGGGGAAGTGGTTGCAAGAGAGGGGAAGAATAGGAAGGCAAAAAGGCAAAACCACATTCTCATTGAATTTGGTTCTGGGAGAGAATGACATACATGCTAAATGGGATATCTCGACCTGCAGCAGAATAGGGGGAAGGGGGATGAGAGGAGGGAAGATGGATGGGAGGGCATCCTTGGGGGGAGGGGTGGTTGGAAGTACCCACTATAGAAGAGGGACAGGATCATGTGGGGAATGGACCAGGTGGGGGGTGGGATGAGTGGGAGGGAATTGTAAGCAGCCTTGTACAATATATCTACTATGATAATGTTTTGCATAGCTAGACATGTACAACATATATTGAATTACTTATCTCCCCAGAGGGAATGGGTGACAAGGGAAGAAGGAAATGGATCTGAAAGTCGAGGTCTTAACATTAAATGTTTCAAATATATATAAATACTATTATTAATACTCTTTTGCTTATAATTGGGAGATAAGATGTGCAGGCATTGGGACACAAAGATTCACCTTCCTCTAATGGAAAAATTGAAGGGGGTATGGGAGAAGGTATGGGAGAGAGCAGATTGGAGGAAGCGATATCTTGTGGGACTGCTATTCTGGGAGGCTGGGTAGGGGAATAACGGGGGGAAAATGATTGTAACTCAAAATCTGGCGGAAATGACTGATGTAAAACAGAAGTTAATAAAGCATTTGTTTAATAGAAAAAAAAAAGAAGTCCTTAGCTGTGGATACAAAAAGGTGATTTTTATGCAACCCTGTCACTTTAAATGCCATTGGCATGCCTTAGAATCATGTTCCACAGTTAGTGAATCCAATTCAACAAATATTTATTAAGCACCTACTATGTACAGGGCACAATTCTAGCTATCTATTTTTGCCTCTAGTTTTCAGTTGTTCCCTTTATCTTTCTCCTCACCATTGGCATTCTAAAACTTCATTTTTTAAATAAATGATGAAATTGAGACCCAGAGAAAGAAAAATAATAGCAGTATTAATAATAACCTTTAAATAGTGCTCTAAGATTTGTAAAGAACTTTAAAACTTCTCTCATTTGACCTTCACACAAGCTCCATCAGTTAAGTACAATTACTATTTCCATTTCACAGATGAGGAAAGGAAGGCAAGGAGAGGTTAAATGACAGCTTTAACTTACAAAATCTAAATAACTGATGGTAACACAAGACAACAAGCCTTTATTAAATGCTTACTATGTGCTAGGCATAGTGATAATATAGCTATGAAGCAAGAGTCTGAAGCATGATTTGAACTTAGATCTTCCTTACTCCAGGTCCAAGTCACACAGGATGACATGTGACTCAAAATCCCACAAAGCCATTAGTGGCAGATATAGGACCAGAACCCAGGCTTCTTGACTTCATTATTCTTTCCATCAGCCCATGGTGGCAAATTTCCTGTGTGAGTTATTACAAATGATGTTACAAATGATACTGATTACAGATGATAGCTGATGCTTCTGCTGGCCCCCAATCATATTCTTTTCTATTTCAGGACTAAAAATTCACACAGATTTATCAAATTTAGAAGACAAGGGAAATTATTCTATGCAGACTTGAAATTGATTCAATATTTTTATAAATATGAAAGGCTGAGATTCTAAATAGGTACTGAAAAATAGGAATATAAACAATATGAAATGAGGCAGATAAAGATGATTAGAATAAAATATGTTTCTGGTATCCTCATTTCTATGTATTAATCTCTGCTTTGATATACAGGGAGTTGAGTGGCCCCTGTTACAATTGCCAGCTCTTACTGCATTTAATCACTACTTATGCTCATTTTATTGACCAAGAACTTCTTAAAGGCAACTCTTCTTTAAAACAATAGTAGTTATTTATTTTAATACCCCACCTTCTACTCCTAAAGAAAACTAAAAGGAAAGAACAGGTATTTTTAGAGCTAATCAAGCTCTTTATTCGCCAGCAATTTTTCAGTTAAATTGGGATGCAATATGGTACAAGTAGATAGAGATTTGCCTCTGGAATCAGAAAGCCTGGACTTCAATCAATAAATCAATGTACAGACATTTATTACAGCATTCACTATGTGCCAGACAGTCAGTTTGAATCTCAGTTCACTGTGTCTGTAAGACTTTGGTCAATTCATTTAGTATCTTTATACTTCTAAGTTCCCTCATGTTCAATATGAGAAGGTTGAATTAAAAGTCCTCTAAGATCCTTACCAGCTCTAATTCTGATTCTAATAATTATAAATAATCATTTTATTCATATCACATTAGTGGAAATTATTAATAATTGAAAACTTGGTTTTCTGACTTTCAGTATAATATTAGATAATAGAAATTTTGCATTCAGGAATATAATGCATTATTACATTCCTTTTATCATTGTTGTTCGGTCATTTCTTTTTTTTCCATTTTCTTTCTTTCTTTTTTTTTTTTTTTGCTTTTTTTTGTTTTTTGGAGGGCAATTTGGGGTTAAGTGACTTGCCCAAAGTCACATGACTAATAAATGCGTCAAGTGTCTGAGGACAGATTTGAACTCAGATCCTCCTGACTCTAGGATCAGTGCCCTATTCACTGCACCACCTAGCTGCCCCTGTTCAGTCATTTCTAATTCTTCCTGAACCCATTTGAGAAATTCTAGGCAAAGATACCAGAGTGATCTGGCATTTATTTCTCCAACTCATTTTACAGGTGAGGAACTTAAGGCAAACAGAATTAAGTGACTTACCCAGTATCACACAGCTAGTAAGTGTCTGAGGCTAGATTTAAACTCAGGTCTTCCTGATTCTAGGCCTGGTGTTCTATCTACTGCATCACCTAGATGCCCAATTTTACTCCTGTAATTGTCTATAAATTGAACTAGAATGTACCCAGTTAGCTCAGACCCCTCTTTAAAGGAACTTCAGAATAATCATACTGCAAATCCTTAGCTATCATTTTCTATCCAGATGCCTGATTTTCAGAATTTATTTCAGAATTATTTATTTCAGAATAATAACCAGGAGTTTACCTCATCTGTAAAATGGGGAGGTGGAACCTGATATTCTCTAAGTTGAATCTTTATGGCCCTGTATTGAGACAACTTCCCTTTGACTTCTCAAAAAAAAAATGATTTAAGCAAAGTGATTAGTCTGGCATACTGGCAAAAGAGCTGACTGTCTGATTTTAGTTGATTGGATGGATTCTTTCAATGCCCTGATCAAAAAAGAGTGAAGCAGCTGCCTGGTTACACTGGTTGAGCCACCAATTATAGAAAGACATGAGATGAAGGGTTGGTCATCTTGTTCTCACCTAGTATTTTCACCCCTAACTACTCTGCTCTTACCACCCTCTTCCCCCCCCCCTCCATATGCCCAAACAAAAGCTGTTATTCAATTTACATTATTCAGAGATTTTTTTCCAAATTGGGTATTTAAAAAAACAACAACACACCTTTGATCTTCTATAAATGTTAGCCCAGTGTAACTTTTGGAACAAATATCACTTTTCCAGTCTTCTTATATCCTTTTCTTCTTCCACCATGACCACCAACCAATACTCTGGGATCAAGTAATGCTGTCTTCCTTTCATCATATTTAACACTCCATCTCCTCACTCCATGCATTCTCACTGGTTGTCATGCCTGGAATTCCTCACCTCCTTACCTGTCTTCCAGCTTCCCTGGCTTTCTTTAAGCTTCAGCTAAAATTCCTCTTACAAGAAGCATTTTCCCATACCTTAATGCTAATGCCATTTCTCTATTATCTCCTATTTATCCTGTATAATCTTCTCATAACAGTGAGCTGCACAGTCACGAAAGGACACAAATGTGTGTACATGTGTTTCTCTACATATGTGTATATAAATATATATACATGTCTATATATATATATATGTGTATATATGCAATGTTTGGCAAAATAGTCACTTGTGATCACAACATTGATACTTCAAGTCAAACCTTAGTCCTCAAAATATAAAGTCAATAAAAAATGTGTTACAAGTATATGCTAAAAAATATAGACATCCTACCTCTTCTTAGACATAAATACATATCAGTGTCATGCATGGAATGCATTACATATTAAAGGGAGACCTCAGTGTTTACATTTTATTGTTAGGAGTTGCTCTATATGAGAAAAAAAATCACCATGGAAAATATAGACATTGGAACAAGTTGTTCAGTGATCCAGGATGCTAGGAATTGGGTAACCAGACTGTAGTAAGTAATAACATTATTAGTGCTGACATGTTACAAAAATTGAAGTAGAAAATGACAATTGCTTTGATTTATGATTTCACATTTCCCAACTTTTCCAATATATTTTGCTAAATACCATTCTCTTTGTCCCGTTGGTCATAGAAACTACATGCTTGGTATCCATAATTAATTCATTCATCATGAAATCACCATAAGTTGTTTGTTCATTAACCAACTCAATCTAATCCAACAGGCAAATTTTAAGCCTTCACAATGCTTGGGCATTAGTCATGGAAAGCCAAAATGAAAGAGTCCCTACCTTCCAGTGGCTTACATTACAGAAGTAAAATCTCCAGTGAAAGGAATTCATTGTCTTACCAGGCAATCTATTATACTGTTGAAGGCTCTGTTTGCTATCATATGAAGGAAAATCAGACCTTAGACATCAGTCAACCCAATCCACTCATTTTAAAGAAGAGGAGGCGGAGCCAAGATGGTGGAGTAGAAACAGCACGTCCAAGGCACTCTCCCCCCAGATCACCTCCAAATTATGTAAAAGGGGATTCTGAACAACTTCTGGAGCCCCAGCAGCCACGGTACGACACAGAGAAGCTAACCTCCTGCTGAGGACAGCCCAGAAGCCCTGAAGGGTGGACCTGCTCAACACTCCGGTAGCCGGCAGCGCAGTGCAGCACATGGAGAGCCAAGCCCAGGCCCACCTGAGCACGGTTTTAGCCCCAGGGCAGCCAGACCAGCAGCCTGCTGGAGGGACCCCAGAATTATCAACACAGACATGCCTAGGACAAAATGAGACGTTAGTGCCCTATGGACTTTTGGACCAGTATTTGAGGAACGCATTGGCTTCCTCCCCTGGGGGCTAGAAGCCACTGAGGAGCCACACCATTTTGTAGTTTTCAGTGGCAGCTCCAACTCCTGGCCTGTGAACTGTAGGGAGATCCAGTGATCAGTCTTGGGGGGTAATCGCTCTTGCTTTAACCTCCCTGGACCTGGATTATGGTCTGGGGTGGAGGTCATGGGGTGGGTATCCAGCTTGCCAGAAATGGAAGTTGTCCCCCCACACATTCAGGATGAAGCTCCCCTGTATGGTGGCAGAGTCCTACTGTGGCAACAAGCCCAAAAGTTAAGTAATTAAGTGGGAACATGCCAAGGCAAAGGAAACAAAATAAACAGAAAAATGCAACATTAGACTCCTATACTGGGGGCAAAGAGGATCGAAGCATAGAACAGGAGGAGGACTGTGAGGTCAGAAATCCTGCTCCAAAAGCCCCAAAGGAAAATATGAGCAGGTTACGGGCCATAGAGGACCTTAAGAAGGACTTTAAAAATCAAATAAGAGAAGTGGAGGAAAAATTGGGAAGAGAAATGAGAAGGACAGGAAAAGTATGAAATGAGGGTCAACAGCCTGACTGAGGAAAACAACACCTTAAAAAACAGACTAACTCAAATGGCAAAGAAGGCCCAAAAGGGCAATGAGGAGAACAATGCCTTAAAAAGTCAAATTTGTCAGATGGAAAAAGAATCTCAAAAGCTCACTGAGGAGATTCATTCCTTCAGAGTTAGACTGGAGCAAATGGAAGCTAATGACTTTATGAGAAATCAAGATGCTGTTAAGCAGATCCAAACAAATGAAAGAATAGAAGGCAATGTGAAATATCTCATGGGAAAAAACCACTGACATGCAAAATGGATCCAGGAGAGAAATTTAAAAATTATTGGACTACCTGAAAGCCATCAAAGAAAGAACCTAGAAACCACCCTTCAAGAAATTCTCAAGGAAAATTGCCCTGATGTTTTAGATCCAGAGGGCAAAATAAAGGTTGAAAGAATCCACAGATCACCTCCTGAAAAAGATCCCAAAAAGAAAACTCCCAGGAATATTATAGCCAGGTGCCAGAATCCCCAGATCAAGGAGAAAATACTCCAAGCAGCCAGGAAGAAACAATTTCAATATTGTGGAAACACAATCAGAATAGCACAGGACCTGGCAGCTTCTACATCGAGGGATAGAAGGGCATGGAATATGATATTCCAGAGGGCAAAAGAGCTGGGAATGAACCCAAGGTCACCTACCCAGCAAAACTGAGTATCTTGTTTCAGGGGAAAATATGGTCATTCAGTGGAATAGAGGACTTTCAAGCATTCTTGATGAAAAAACCAGAGTTGAATAGAAAATTTGACATTCAGACACAAGAAGCAAGAGATGCCTGAGAAGGTAATCAGGGAAAAGAAATCAAAAGGAACTTATCAAAGTTGACCTATTTACATTACTACATGGAAAAACAATAACTGTGTCTGATGAAACCTCTTTCAGTATGAAAATAATGGAAGAAGGGTGTATGGTCATTTGAATACATATGTGAATGTGTGTGTATATGGTTACAGTTATATATGGATAGAGGGCATAGGTTGAATTTGTTGGGAAGAGATGATATTTAAGGGGTGAAATTATGAGCTGAGAGAGGAACGTAGCAAGAGGAGAAGGGGAGAGACAGGGTAGGGTAAACTATCTCATTTAGAACAAGCAAGGGGAAGTGGCTACAGGGGAGGGGAAGAATAGGAAGGCAAAAAGGAAAAACCACATTCTCATTGAATTTGGTTCTGGGAGAGAATGACATACATACTAAATGGGATATCTCAACCTGCAGCAGAATAGGGGGAAGGGGGATGAGAGGAGGGATGATGGATGGGAGGGCATTCTTGGGGAGAGGGGAGGTTGGAAGTACCCACTATAGAAGAGGGACAGGATCAAGTAGGGAATGGACCAGGTAGGGGGTGGGATGAGTGGGAGGGAATTATAAGCAGCCTTGTACAATATATCTACTATGGTAATGTTTTGCATGGCTAGACATGTACAACATATACTGAATTACTTATCTTCCCAGAGGGAATGGGTGACAAGGGAGGAAGGAAATGGATCTGAAAGTCGAGGTCTTAACATTAAATGTTTCAAATATATATAAATACTATTATTAATACTCTTCTGCTTGTAATTGGGAGATAAGATGTGCAGGCATTGGGGCACAGAGATTCACCTTGCTCTAAAGGATAAGTCGAAAGGGGTATGGGAGAAGATATGGGAGACAGCAGATTGGAGGAAGCGATATCTTGTGGGACTGCTATTCTGGGAGGGTGGGTAGGCTAAAAACGGGGGAAAAATTTTAACTCAAAATCTGGCGGAAATGAATGATGTAAAACAGAAGTTAATAAAGCATTTGTTTAAAAAAAAGAAGGGGAAACAGACTGAAAGAAGAGATGAAATATTGGCAGTGGAAGAGCACGCAGGGACTTGAAAAGTAACACACTATATAATAACCCAACCAGAGCATCCTCTTTATTGCAAATGAATCTGCCCTTTTCTCCACCCCCACCATGCCCAAATCACTGCCTGAAGCACTACAACTCAAGAAATATTAGCTTCAAAAAGTACAGTACTTAATAATCACACCAAGCACTCTCACTGCAAGTGTTAATTACTTAAAAGTAAGAATTATTTCTTTTTTTTGTACTTAGATTCCCATTAGCACAGGGACTGGCACATAGTAATTGCTTAATAAATGTTTATTGATTGATCAATTGATAATGGTCACTTAACAAGACATGGGAAGTAAAAATCCTGATTTAAAGTATGCTAATTAGAAACTTTGACTGAACTGCTAGCTTATCATCAATATATCATCAGGACACCAGCATCTAGCATGGTTCTTTACATAGAGTAAGAATTTAAATGGTTGTTGAATGAGTAAATGAGACAAAATATTTTAAAAGAAATTATTTTGGATTCTATCAAATGCTCTAGTTCCAGCAATACATTCAAAGTTGAATTAAGAAATGTGTTGAACAATAACAATCTGCAAAAAGAGAAAACAATTTGGCTACCTTAAGAAAGGAATTTTGGATGGGAAAAAAAACCCTATTCTACATCATCCAAATAGAAAATATCCCATCATCTCTGTCCGAAGAGCAAATACTTTAAAACTTTAAGTTTATACCAAATAAAGGATATAAAGTCAGAGACTGAAGTAATGAATAGGTAAAGAATTTAAGAAAAGGGAGGTTTTTTTGGTATATAGCAAGGATAATTCTAATTTAAATTGATAACACAAATGCATTGATAATAGGTACTGATACAATCACTTTGCACTGTGGATGGATGTTACAACCAGACTGCCACTGCTGCTGCTTGGTACTTGAAAATCTTCAGAGTTGGAAGGTCCTTCAAACTCATCTAATCCACATGACCCTGAATTGGAATCTCTGTACAATCAATCAGTCAGTCAATAAGCATTTACTAAGAGGCTAAGAGCTGAATGTTAAAGACAGACACAAAAAAGACAGCTCCCAACCCTCAAGGAGCTCATGATCTTAAAAGGGAGACAACAAGCAAACAAATATGTGCAAACAAGTTGTATACAGAAAAAATAGGAAATAACTAAAGAGGAAAGGCACTAGGATTAAGAGGCACTGGGAAATACTTCCTATAACATCCTGGATGCCAAAGTGGTTTTCCCTAGGTGCTGATTGACCATTTTACTCCCCTACAATTGTTTTTTCCTTATAGGCCTAAATCTGCCTCTCTGTATTTTCTATTTGGGTTGGAAGAAGCCAGGTTTAGAAGATATATTTATGTCCCATCTAGCATTGAGGAAAACAAGAGAGAATTGGGCTCAACAAATTATCCAAAACTAAAAGATTAGATCATATAATAGGAGACAAGAGTTTAATGTTTAGATGACCTTTTGACTCATAAACTTTGAGATAAACCATAGATTCTCTGTCTTGTCTTCTTGTATTTGGAAGGAATGTCTTAAACTACTAAACACAGTGCCAAAGGCACATTTTCAAACTCTTCCCTTGCTCCAGTCATTTAGTAAGAATTCAACATGATAAGAAATACACACATTCCTGAATTATTGCCATAGGGCTTCTGAAATTGTTAAAAAAAAACCAGAAATTAAAAAGAAAATTGGAAAAATCAATGCCATCATTTCAGGTACTTATCTGTGTACCTATTATATACCCTATTTGAATGTAAGGTCATTTGGTAGGGATTATCTCATTTTTGTCTCTGAAATACTCACACTTGGCACAGTGACTGGCACACAGTAGTCACTTATGTATTCATTGAATTGGGTGAATTGACTAATCTCTAATCATTTAAAATTGCTATAGAATATCAAATTAATAGTTCTTTGTTTTTCCTATTTTTAATACTTGAGTTATAATCCTTCCTATGATTGACTGCCTATGGCTTTACAAATGGCATTGTTTATCAGTATATCATTTATAAAATTATTTGACAGTGGATAAAGATTCTGCCTCCAACTGAGCTCTGCTGGAAACTTACCACATACTGTTTTATATTGTAGTTGTTTATATACCTGTCTTATATGTCCTACTAGATTGTAAATTTCTTCATTGAAGTTATTATAGGATTAAGAACTAGAAGGTACATTATATATCATTTGGATCAGTGACTCTCAATCTTTTTTGGTCTCTACACTTTCATTTTATTCTTTTTACACTGCTCTCTCTGCCTTCTCTCTCTCTGTCTCTCTCTGTCTCTGTCTCTGTCTCTCTCTCATCTGTTTATACTGTTGAGAATCATGTAAGATTCACATGTAAGAATCATGTAAGATTCACATGTAAGAATCATGTAAGACTCACCCTGAAGATGTTTTGTTTATTATACTTATCACTTGACATATTTGGTTTTCAGTTTCTTACTTTAAAATAGGGAGATTTCAAGATAGATGTGTACACCCATAATGTCTGTCCTTGGGGAGGCTGAGGCCAACTGATCTCTTGGTTTAAGAAACTGTACTGGGCTAAACTGATTGAGTGCCTGTACTAAATCTGGCATCAATCTGGTGAGCCCTGGCAGTGGGGGACCATGAAACTGTCTGAGGCATGCTGCTTATAATAACAGAAGAAACTAGACCCATAGCCCTTGAAATTTCAGTCTAAGTGAGAAAGGGACACCTACTTTGTAAATAAATAATGTAGAGAAATTTCTAATTGTTATGATTATTCTAAGAAAATTAGAGAAATAAATTTAAATTCTAATTCTTATACATATTATTAATTTTTATCAAATAAATAATGCATCAGACCTTTAACCTTTCAAACACTGTGATTTTAGCATGATTGTATAAAGCTTTGTACAACATAGTTCTTTCACTTAAATGTATAGTATCCTTAAAATTTTCACATTAAATATACACATCAAAATTGGACAAAGACTACTGACTCTTTTATATTTAGCTTTCTCACTAATATGCAGTAATATTTGTAATTGAATTCACTAAAATCTGAATCAATTGCACATGATGAAGCCTGGTTATTTGACCTTCGCTCTTGAAGAGGACCATAGCATCAGGAAGATGATTCCATAGTGAAAAATCATCAGCCTCACTTTCTCCTCTGGAGTCAACTAGGTCTAGTGGCAAGATACAGATGACTGGCAATAACCCTACATGATGAAGCCTGGTAACACTGTCTTTAAGGAGCATTCTGTGAGACCACTTTATAATGAAGTCCCTTGAAAAAGGTCCAAGGTGCCTACTCCTATTGTTTACTGAATTTTTTTATAGATATGATATCTATTTGTCCCAAATAGGATACCTAGTACACTCTAACTATAACAGAATTCTAAACTGATTTGTTTTCTGCCTTATATAAGCCTACAAAAAGGCAGTATGTTACTATGTTAATAATCAAGGGAGTAAAATATCTGACTTGATCATTAGATATCACTCTCTTGATGCCACTAGCATAGAAGCCACTACAGGTCATCTATTGCATGGTATAAACTTCCTAGGGATTGTAATATCTCACTAATCTGCACATTGGTATGACACCATTCCGGTCCAAACTAAGTGCTGATATCTAAGGTTGAATAGTTATAAAATATGAAAAAAACATGGAAATCTATAGCTTGGAAGCTTTTCCTACCCTGTGTCTGTGTTTTCTCTGGCCACAATCTTCACATTCACAGGATTCATACATTCACAAGACTTTGGTCATATAGTTTATTGAATACAGTGAAAACAATTAAGAAATAGTTAAGTATTGCCAATATGGAGTCTTTGTTTTAAACCATCTTTCCAAACCTACATATTTTCTTCCTAGTTCTTTGAGTGTAGCCAAAAGAATTCCTAAACTATACATTCTCACAGATCCTAGAAAAAGAATAGGGCAAGGGATGGTCTCCAAAGCTACTGGAGAAATTTAGGCAGGTAACTCATTTGAAGTTAGGAGTTCTGAGCTCTAGTGTGGGCTAAACCTAATTGTGAGTCCAAAGTAAGTCAAGCACCAATATAGTTACCCCTCCCCACCCAGCTCAGGAGGCATCAGGCTATCTTCAGGGAGGTGGCTTATTTCCAAATTGGCCTATTTTGGAAACAGATTAGGTCAAAGATCCTGTTCTGATCAGTAGTGGGGTTGGCCCATAAGTTGGCACTATACTTCTCACCTGGGAAAGATAGATGGGAGAGAGAGACAGAGACAGAGAGAGAAAGAGAGAGACACACACACAGAGAGAGAGACAGAGAGACAGAGAGAGACAGAGAGAGAGAGAGAGAGACAGAGAGAGGCAGAGAGACAGACAGAGACAGACAGAGAGACAGAGAGAGACAGAGATAGAGAGACAGAGAGACAGAAACAGAGTCAGAGAGATAGAGTCAGAGACACAGAGACAGAGAGACAGAGATACAGAGAGAGACAGAGACAGAGAGAGGAAGGGATGGAGGGAAGAATGAAAAGATAAAGAAAAAGAGGCAAGAGAAGGGAAGGGAAAGAAATGGAAAGGAGGGACAGGACAGGACAGGACAGGCCAGCAGAGGAGAGGGAAAATCAGAATAGGTAGTCCTGGAAGTCTGGAACTCCAGTCTCAGATCATGGACTACAAGAAATCATATAGCAAAAAACAGAGAAGTATTGCCCTCTAATTTGCCAGCCTAGCCAGAGTCAAAGTAGTTGCCAGTCTTAGGTTTTGGGATGAATCTAGCCTCCCAGCAGTTTCTTTCTTTGCCTGCATAGAAACCTGGAAGTCTCAATTTTAGAATTCACAACCATTCACTTCATAAAAACCAGAAAATCTGGTGCCAGTGGATCTGTGGGTTTAATGATCATGACAATCACCTAGGTGATGAGGAAGGACAAAACTCATGGTTAGTGGAAGGAAAGAAGAGACCAGTAGACATCAGTGTATGGATCTTATATGTATTTTCTCTTCTGTTGTGGCTTTGATAATAGCTTCCTAGTTTATCTTATCTCTCTGTCCTAGAAAACATTGGGAGGAGTTTTACTTCTGATGATGTCTCACAAATTTTGTTTTGTTTTTTCATATATAAAATGAGGGGCCTTACTAAGAGTTCTTTTCCAGCCTTAGATAAATGTATGATGCCCCTGGGGCAACTTCTCCACAGAGATGAAATGCAGTGCATAAACAGCTACTATGAGAGCATACAGTATTGTTATAACAATGTTCTATAACTCTGCATTTCTCATACTGATTCCCCTGATCCCTGGATAATTTGAAAAAAAATTACAGCTCCAATACAAGGCCATGTGTCATTTTGAAAATAATTAATAAAGAATTCTAATTGCTATACAATGAATTAGTTAATTGGTACCCTGGTGAATAAAGCACCTATTCAAGTGAAATGACTTCCAAGATACAACAGACTGGAAAATATTTGCAAAGACAGGGCTTGAAGCAGTTTAATGTTAGGCAAGGTGTTGTGGAAGTTACAGTTATGGGAATGGGAACCTGAAGATCTTCCCTGCTCCTTGGCCCTTTGATGGGCTTAAGTAACTCTGAGAACCTTCCCTGATTTGAAAACATACTCTGCCCCCTAATAGGCTGAATGTGGCCACATGGAGCCTGTGGTGGGAGGCTTGTTTTTCAGGAATGCCCACACTTTGTTACTTTGTGATTGGGCAGTGGGTGAAGGGGGTTGTGACATTCTCTGAGCCAGGAGAAGGCTATATATACCCTGATGTGAGGTTTTGCTTTGGGGCTCACTTTGAGAAGAGTTGTGCGACTTGACCAGACGAGACTCTTGGCAGCTGTTGAGCCCCCTGGCTTTGAAAACCCAGATGTTGGTGCTTCCCTCTCTGGTAAGTGATTAGATATGGATGTAATGGTCAAACGGCTGGAAGCCTGTCTGCTGATCTGTTTCTCTGTCTGTATTTGTTGTCTGCTTGTAACCTCTATCTGTATTCTCTAAAGTTCAGGGTGCTGACCTTTTCCCCCTGAACTAGGTAAATGACATATGTTTGATTAAAGGAAGATTGTTAACCCATTTTGAATTGCTTTCCTTTAGAAAAGTAGATCTAAGAACCTGTGCTAGCAGCCATCTTGGGTATGCTGGGGTGCTTGCTGCTACAGTTATCATAGAGAATTCCTAATGTCCAGGGCAAGCATCTTTAGCACCCAGATAAGAGGTAAAAATAAGGACTTGAATGAAATCCTTTTTATCTCCTTCAGTATTTTATGTGTCATTGTTATGTTGGTGTTTTCCCTTTTCTGTTTTAGGTGTTCTATGATCCAGGCCTACTTAAGAATCTCTGAGGTAAAGCAGTACTTTTATTTCATGCTTCCAAGAAGCTCAGAGGATCAAAAAACCAGAAGGACAGATTCATCAAGAGTTAGAATGATTGTTTCTAGTATAATCAAATGCTCTCTTTAAGATTATAGGAGAAGAGTGGTAGAGAGTTCTTCCCAACTTAAGAAAATTAGGGGAAAAGATATGAAATGCTCTGCCAGAAAAAAAAATAGTTCAATCCACAAGCATTTATGGACCTCCCATGGAAAATGTATTGGGGACAAAAAGTCGAAAACAAAACAGCCTATTAAATGAATTCTTTCACATTTTCTTCCCATGGTCTCACTGGGGACTTAGGCCCACAACTCCTATTTCCCATATACCTGCTTACTAAGATTTCTTTTTGCATTTGATAATCTAATGATTCATTTTAGTAAGTGAGGCCATTTTTAATAGTATGGCTATCACCAGACTGATATTCAGAACTTTAGAATTCTAAACTGTCTTCAAGGCTCCTTGAATACCTTGCCAAGGTTTGCAAGAGGTCTGTGTGGTCACAACCCTTTTGACAAACATCACTAATGTAATAACTAGAAAAACTCATCAAGTATATAGGAAGTCTGGGTGTCAGAAGAACTGAAGGGCAAAACATACATGTTGATAGATAAATACTTAGATAAAAAGATAGATAAATATAGATATAAGGGAATATACACATGTATATGATTATTTATGTGAATATTTCTATAAACCTATATGTTGATTTTTTTATCATGAACTAAATCCATGTTAAGCAAACTGGAAAGATAAAGAAAGGATAATGAAACCATTTAGGAGATTGTGGTAGTTTACCAAGGCAAAAAGCCTGCTCTTTTGAAGTGCAGTGAAATTTAATTACAGATAATTTTCTACATGGGTAAGCCTGAGTCATATCATTTGCAAAACCATCACAAAAATCACTCCTTCTAAAAAGAAAAAAGGCAAAACAGTTTCTTTTGTTTATCACCCCACCTCCACCAGAACTGAAAACTCACCAGAACCTTTAAGATAGTGAAAATTAATGTATTTCATTATGCTAACTTGGGAAGCAATCAATAAATATTTATTAAGAGCCAAGTACGTGTCATGTGCTGGGGGTACAAATACAAAGGATGGAAAAATTATTGTTCTTTATATGCTTATATCCTAATAAGGGAAAGCCAGGATGTTTATCTTAAGTAGACCTAAGGTAGCTAGAACCTTATCAAATAAGCAGCCACAAAATAGAATTGTCCTTAAATTACATATCATAAATTTATTGAACTTTATATATGTATATGTATATACATATATATATATATATACACACATATACATGGAAAGAGTATATGTGAAATTTCTATCAATCTTTTTTTAACTTACCCATAAGATAGCTGATTAGCTAACATCCTATTTCCTCATATATTATCATATTGTCAACCAATGATCAGATTCTATCCTTCACACCCGCTCAAAAAAAATGGGATAGAAAATCAATCCATTTCCTTGAAATAAATAAAAAAGCTATTCCTGACTGGCCCAGATATGTGTAATAGACTTAGGCTGAGGAAAAGTCGATTTTGGCAGAGAAGAGATTTCTCCCCATTCTGCCTTTAGTGAAGGCAGTTTCTGATGAATGAAAAATAATTGGCTCATTTGTGGACACAGATATAAAAGGTCAATGGATGAAGAAGTTGTTCCTTCAGCAACTGGTCTCTGGGCCAAGGAAACTCCAGATAGGAAAAGATTGTTGAAGCCAATGAGAGAATAACATAGCTTAGACTGTCACAACAACAGATCCCTTATTTTCCCTCTCTTTTTCTCTTGCCATAAAACAATGTTGAGAGCAGAGATTTAGTTCCCACAGGGCAAATCAAATAAAGATAGAGGCAGCCATGCAGAAAGTTTCACTGTCAGAATAGACGAAGAAGAAAAAAAAGTATCAGTGGTTTTGCATTGCATTTGGACATTTTAATGCTTTGTGTGTTACTTCTTTTGTAACCAATTTAAGAAATAGACAGAGGGCTACCAAATGTTCTCCACAGTTTATGTCAAAAGACCACATATAAACAGTCTCACTGATGCTAATTGTTTAAATATGTTCAAATGGCTAAGGAAGGTTATTTAGATAAGGCCGCTTCTCTCAGGATGGAGAAGGAAAGATATAGAGACAAAAACTTCTGGAATGACTGATAAAGCCATGAGTACAGGACCCTGACACCTCAGAATTATAACAGTTGCTGTTTATCACTGTCTGATTTACTTACAATTAATGTATTCAAGGGATGGCTAGCTGACACAGTGGATAGAATACCAGGCCTGGAGTGAAGAAAATTTGAGTTCAAATCTGACCTCAAACACTCACTAGCTGGGTGACCTTGGGCAAGTCACTCAACCCTATTTGACTCACTTTGATCATCTGTAAATTAGGTGGAGAAGGAAATGGTAAATACACCAATATCTTTCCCAAGAATACCTCCAAGAGGGTCACAAAGAGTCAGACACAACTGAAAGGACTGGACCAAAAAAAAGTATATTCAATGTTATTTGCTATCTGCTTATATTAGGTTGGCTCATTTATATAATAAGATACCAGCTTCCTTTGGTCAACTTCAGTTTAAAAACAAAAAGGGACTAAGCTACTGGATCAATCTGAATCTGTCTATTGTGTGAGTGAAGTCTATAGCCTTGGTTGCAATTACAGTTATTCATTCCACATCATGAATTTCCCCATTTTGGCTTTGCTATATCATGGGTGGGCATAAGAAATTAAATGGGAATTTGGGGGGAGTTTTGTGGAAGCCACAGATGACACATGAATGCCAGCAGACAAGACAGAAAAAGTTCAGAAACTCAGAAATACATAAAATATATGTATAGCATATACATATCAACATAGTTTATCTTTTAATGCCATAAATATACATAATTTGTTTTTTAAGGTTAGAACAAGTAAAAATTAAAGTTCATAAAAAGAATGTGAAAGTAAGCAGATGACACACAAAAGCTAGCATTTTTATTTAATACTGACTTACATATAGCCTATGACCAAATACTTAACCAAAATTTTACAATTAGGTAACAACACCTCTAAATAAAAGGAAAAAAATCAGATTTATTCTCTGTTATGAATGGAGGCCAAAAGATTTTATGCAGATTTTCCAGATCATGGGGGTGCAAACCCCTAACCCCCAAGATGTGGAAGGATTAATTACATGGGAAGCTTCATTTCCCAGAACAAGTATGAGAGTGGGATTCAGTAGAGGCATGTTTAACCTAAGAGCACATCTGCCAAAATTGACACAGAAACTACATGAACATAAAAATAAATCACTTTTTATACAAATAAAATTGGATTTGAATAATTGGAGTAATATTTATTGTTCATGGGTGGGCAAAGCCAACATGGTGAAAATGATAATTTTACCTGTTTTTTCAATGCCATTTTAATACTAAATACTAAAATGCATATGTATGTATGTATATGTGTATATATGTATGCATGCATGTATATATGTATGTGTGGATGTGTGTATATATGAGATGAGTTAGAAAAAAGTAACAAAGTTCATTTGGAAGAACAAAAGGTCAGGAATATCAAAGAAACTAGGAAGAAAAAATATAAAGGAAGGAGATTCAGCAGAGTCAAACCATAAAGTATATTACAAGCTGAGAGCATTGTTGAAATGTAAAATGGATAACTTCATTTATATTAAATTAAAATTTTCTTGTATAAGTAAAACCGATGTAGCCAATAATCGAAGGAATGGAGAAAATTGGGGGAAAAT